>CM031584.1:5700028-5739353 GCA_018467065.1 Ephestia elutella
TATACTCTTTGGTTTTGGGACATAGATTTTGAGGTTAGGTTGTTTGGATGGTTATAATTTTAATCCTTGAATCATTAACTTATTCATAATAATAAGTTGTATCTGTTTTGCGCTATATTGTTTTACGTACAACCAAAATAATTGCATTTTAAATATATATACAAGATGTCTACCCGCTGGTAATTTTTTTACTTAAAATAAGTTATGAATCTCCCAAAATATTTGATTAGTTTCATTGAATCATGAGAATCACAAAATATTTGTTTCCAGGTACCCTATATACCAAAGGGGTAATCCACAGTTACGAGTATTTCTACCGAACTTCTGGATGAAATTGGTTAGACCTCTTCCTTAAACAATACAGCCAAACATAGTACAATTTCAATGTTCTATGGAAATGACCAAAAAATGACATCAGAAATTATTTAGAAAAAGATTTACAAAGTTCCTGTGGTAGATTTGAGGACAAAAAATATTACTTGGAAAATTTCTGTAGAGACTATGGAAAAGGTTACATTGTAAAAAGATGATGATGCGAAATATGCTTTTGTCACTTTGGTATGTACTGTATAATATTATTCAAATGTACTTACGTGTTCATACTCTTGTGATGCATTAGGGCATAGAAATTAGTATAGTTCCAATGGGAAAATAGATTGGACTGCAAATATTTGCTCACTGAGCACTGGTATGTTTAGGTAATTTGATAAAAATACTATCCACCAAGTCTCTACTATCTAGGGTTGCTGAGCGTCCAGATATAGCCAGACACAGGTAGGCTTTATTATTGCGTGTCCGGCCAAAATAAACGGTGTCCGGGCCTGTCTGGCTTTTGTTGGCTTTTTACATTTACCTTGTCTTTTTCTTTCATTTGGATTATACTCAACATTGAATTAATAATCAAAGTTGTTGCTTAATCCTTTTATGGCAATGTGTATGTATGAAATTTTAAACATTTGTAGTGTGTTCATAGACCTCAGGATGGTGGAATATAAATGAGATTGGCTAGTGACCTTTTACCTGCCACTGACCACCCTACACCATATTATAATGTGAAAGTTGCTATGTGTATGTGAGGATGTTTGGTACACAATTACAAAATTTATTAGGACGGATTTCAATAAAATTTTGTATATAAACTGGAATAGTGACATCGGGGTATTTTTATCCTAAAAATTACTTGGCAGTGGAACCCTGGGTGCAGCTAATATTAGTATGACTATAAAACATTTAGAATAGCAAGTATTTAAATTACATCTTAGCTCATTATGCTCGTATTTTCAGCCTAAAACCATGCAGTTTGAATTCCCCAACATTTTTGAAAATGCAAAAGATGAAGAAGAGGAAAGCATGAAATCTTTGGATGAAGCCAAAAAATCTTATAAAAATTACATTGATCGCAACAAGGACAGGCCAGATGTTCCCAGTTGGTTTTCAATATAATAATCAATTTCTTCTAATTAGTCCATTGATAATGTACATATAAGTAGTAATAAAGTTCATTTAACTTACATTGTGTTTTATAATTATAACCTACTGATGGTATATGACAAATGTGAATGTTTTTTTTTACTTTTTCAATCAAAGTCTCTTGTCCGATTTCAATTAAATTGTGCATACAACAGCCTTGATTCTACAAATTTCAAATGTAGATGTCGTGCCTCAGTTGTGTCTCAAAGGCCAAAGAAATCACGATAAAACATAGAAGTCTTTACAGTGGTCTTGTCACTTTATTTTGGCTGTTGAGACGCAATATTGACATTTGTAATTCGTGGAATCGGTCCTCAGATACCTATAACTCCTTATACCAAAATTGACACTGCAGTGGATCCCCTTGACAGCTATATCTGTATCTGTTCTGTTAGCAGATACATAATTTTATTGAGAGCCTGTTCCACAATAGTTGACATATTATATTACATATGTTGAGCTATGTAAGAAACAAATCAATTAACTTTTTTTTCATAATAAAGTTACTTTATAAGTAGGTGTAGTATAACTAATGTATGCTGTAATCAAAGAGGATTGTATCCCTCCTTGGCTGTAGTAGTGCAATGAAGTAGGGCTACCAACTAGGCTACAGCATCCATACATGCGGGTCTTAAAAAAATAAAAATAAACCTTAGGTAATAGAAACATTTTAATTACTTCCTTTTTTAAGTAACATTTGTACTTATTTAACCAGTGGTATAAAAATAGAAATTGAAACAAAATAAAACAGTTATGTTTTTCTTGAAAAAAACTCAGTGTTTTATATCAATCTATTTTTTAATACCACTGGCAGTTGAAGTTTAGTTAATTCTATAAATCTAACAACTTTATAAATCTAAATTAACAAAATACCTCAACACTTATTTATCAAATAAGAACATTTTTTACTTAGTTCAAAACAAAGTTTGAAACACAAAGCAAAGAAATAAAACAAAATCGGTTTAATGTAATCACATTGTCACTCGACAAAGTGGCCTAATAATACTTATAGAATTGTTAAAAAATAGAAAAGTAATGAATGGTAAAACAAAATTAAAGATGAATTATTTAGCACAATACTCTCATCTAGAAATACAGATGAATGGCAACGAGGACATTCTAGCAATATCCAGAAGAAATGTTACCTGAAAAGTAATAACATGATGATAAAAACAAAGCAACAATTATTTAAGTAGTTTATCACAACATATTAAAGCATGTTGAAGACGGATCGAAGCAGCTTTGAAAATATCTAGGTTTTGCTTTTTCTTTTCTGTGTCACAATCTTTTAAAAGTAGTAGGTGCATTTTAAGAGTTTCAATTCAAGTAGGTAGGTATTACTCACTCAGAGGATGTTGCTCGCACTTGAGTCGTATACGCCCATTGCAGTAATACCCGCATGCTCGACAGAATACTATTGTCTTATCTCTACGGCAGGAACATTTCTTAACGTAAACATCTGTTATTTCAGGGACACCGCGCCCAATACGATTTAGTGGCGTCTTATAACATTTTCCCAGCAGCTGCTGCTACAATCGGAGTTGAGGTTTCCATATCTTAGCTTCGTTAGAGAACACTATTAAAATATTCACCTACTCTGGGAATTTAAACTAACTGCACGTAATATATCTTTCTTTTTGCGTTAAATACTCTTGAATTTGTAGGTTTTACAGCATTAAACTCGGTTTGCTACTTTAATTTTGCTGGATCTGTTCTCTTTATAATTTGGCGGGTGGGTAGCTTTCAAATTGTTGTATGTAATTTGGTGATGTCATACTTCAATCGACTGAGTGTAAATTCTATCGATAAATCGATTAAGGTTTGGTAACTCGAAAAAAAAAATTCTGTCTATCCTAATAATATTATAAATACGTAAGTTTGGATGTGAGGATGTTTGTTACTCAATCACGCAAAATCTACTGGACGGATTTCGATGAAATTTGGTATTCGGGTAGAAACATACCGGGAATAGCACATAGGGTACTTTTTATCCCTGAAATTTCCACGGGCGCGAAGCTCCTGGGCGTGGCTAGTAATATCATTATAAATGCCAAAGTTTGGGTATGAGTTTGTGGGGATGTTTTGTTGCTCAATCACGCAAAAAATCTACTGGACGGATTTCGATGAAAGTTGGTATACGGGTAGAAAAAACCGGGAATAGCACATAGGCACACTTTTTATCCCCAAAAATTCCCACGGGAGCGAAGCCCCGGGGTACAGCTAGTCATCCATAAAAACAAAACTAATCCTAACTAATATTATAAATGCGAAAGTGAGTATGTTTGTGACCTATTCACGCTCTTATCTAGGTAGGTGTACCTACTGAACCAATCTTCCTGAAATTTCTCATACACATAGTTAGAAGTACTAAGAAGGACATAGGATACCTTTCATCTCGGGAAAAGGCATTGTTTCCGTGGTAATTCCCGTGGGCGGAAACTCACTTTTTTTTTTTTTCCTTTTTTTTTAAGGCTTTTATCTTTTGAGATAAGTCAGCCCCATCGTACCTTTTTCCTAAGGGATTTACAGTCTGAGGAGTGGATGTAAGGAAAATTCGTAAAAATCTTTTTAAAATTATAGAACCTGGTTTCTGACAAAACTGTCTGGGCAATACCCACATTATTATAATTTAATTTCATCTCCTTCATTAGTAAATCCCTTTCACACTTGAATTTGGTACAATCTAATAAAATGTGCTGGACATCTTCCACCACCCCACATACTTCACAATTTGGAGAGTCTGCTTTTTTAATTATGAATTGATATTTCTTTTAATGGGTAGTGTCCAGAACGAAATCTAAATGCAAATTTTTATTTATACTTTACGTCACTAAACCAAGGTACTTGAAGAGGCTGATTTTGCAGAGTCTTATACTCAAATACCTTTTTCCAGGGATCTGCGATCAAAATATTCTTTCCATAAAGTGAATGCCATATTTTTGAATTTTGATAAATTTTCTAAATAATGTGGCAAGTAAGTAGCTTTGGTCCCATTTGAACTTGCTGCCTTGGCTAACAAATCAACCTCTTCATTACCTCTCAAACCCACCTGTCCTGGAATCCATTGCAATTTCAAAGCCACATCGCATCGGCTTTTTCATCTAATATTGCCAGTATATCGTAGGCTATCGAGACGCCTCTGCTACTTCCAGAGGCACATCGAGCCAGATGCTGGAGCGCACTTCTACTATCAGTGAAGATGACGCATTTACGCATACCACTACTTCTCACATACGATAAGGCATTTGAAATTGCAATCAATTCGATGGACATGATGAGACAGACAGGATCGACCTTGAAACCTTTATAGTGGTTACTACTCGTAGTCATAGAAAAAAAAGCAGCTCCTGCATCCTCAGTACTTCTTCTCGAACCATCAGTGTAGCAACATATGCCAACCGCGGTACCTTTCTTGGATTTCATTCAGCACATTAAATTTAAGGATGTTTACATCATAAGCCCTTTTTGCATGTTTAATAGCTTCTAATTGTAACTCAA
This sequence comes from Ephestia elutella, assembly GCA_018467065.1. Taxonomy (NCBI): domain Eukaryota; kingdom Metazoa; phylum Arthropoda; class Insecta; order Lepidoptera; family Pyralidae; genus Ephestia; species Ephestia elutella. The sequence continues at coordinate 5,704,997 of CM031584.1, forward strand.
TGTTATGTCTTTGAATATTAATGTTTGAAACCCAGGTGTTCAAACAAAACATATTAAGAGAAGTAGATTGAAATGAACATTTTCAAAGTTTAAGTTTTTTCCATAACACGATAGTAATAAAGGTTTTTTTTTCTTCTTTTCCAATAAATGAACCGCATAAGAGTACTGAGTTTTATCAAGGAGCTGCACACTCACATTTTCTGCCAGAGACTGGCATTTAAGACAAAGTACTTGTACGCTAAGTAAAGTCTTCTTACTCCAAGCGGAGGAATACTAAGCTCGCTTTCCATGACATGGATAGGCGAACTCCTAATAAAACCCTCCTATTATCCTCAAGGCTTCTGGTTTATATCCTATCTAGCTTTCCTAAATGTGATTTCGCGCAGTTGCTGCAAACAAGAGTACATCCGTAGGTAGTCGAGCCTGCTTTCTAATCAGTGAAATGTATAATTTTCGAATATGTTTGGGATGGACTCCCCAAGATGACCCTACCAATATTTCTTTTTTAGAATATTTAAAAATTTTGAAAAATTATGCAAAATTAACGTATACTGTGTACAAAACTACTAAATACAATTAAAAATATTTATTTAAATTTTTGCGCCAGTGATTTCATCTTTTATCTCGTCAAATCTATCTTCTCTTCTATATATATAAAAGAACAAGGGTGATTGATAAATCAACGCCCAGCCTCAACCATAAAAGCTATACACTTGAAATTTGGACCGAAGTTTTATGTTAATACGTAGTGCTCAGATAAGAAAGGATTTTTCAAAATTAGACTCCCTAAAGGGGTTAAAATTGAGGGCAAAGCTTTTGTGGTTGAAAAAAATTAAAATCTTCACTTGATTTACTAGGAAACTTGGCAAGAATGCTTTTCAACAAAAATAACCAATGGCGTGTTTCAGCGTTTTTTGAAATTCAACCTCTAAAGGGGTAAAAAAGGGAAGGTAAACTAATTTATCATCACAAAACCGAAACTATAAAAAGCTATAAACGTGAAATTTGGTTAGTGTCTTCATTATACTATATACTGCTTACATAAGAAAGGGTTGTTCACAATTTCAACCCTTACAGTCCAAAAAAAAAGGGGTGAATTTGCGTACCTATAGACAAATCCTTCATTTGAAATTTCGTCAGCTACAAGCAACGCATGTTGGCATATCGGTAGAGGTCGCGGATATTTTTTTTAAGTAGGAGGGTTCGAATCCTACCAGACATGACTTCTTTTTACTTCTACATACTTTTTTTTTCGTTTTTTGTATTAGTTTTTTAAAATTCTATATTTTTATAAATATTTTAGTAAAGAAATATTTCCAAGAAAGTAGCTGGAAGTAGCTGGATCGAATCCTGCCACAAATTTTCTGTTTTCGTTTTTTATTTGTTTTTTAGAATTATTTTACTTACTTTTTTTTTAATTTTGAAAAGAAAAACGAATAAATTCATTTGCAAAATTTATTTCCGGTCATCTACTGAATGTACCAAGAAAAAATATCCAAATATGGCGTTGATAAAATGAGGTAATAAAAATGTAAGCTGAAATTATTTCCCAATGTTTCCAATAGATGGCGCTGCGCCATTTTGGTGATTTCTACTTCGCGCTATTAAGATTTTTAACAGCATAAAGGGGTCGTGGGTATAATAATAAATCAGGAAAGATATTTTGTCTCTACACTCTCTACTGTACAGTACATTAAGTATTTTTGACTGAAATGGATAGAGGATTTGTTGGAATTTTTGTCTATCTATCTGTCTGTCTGTCCGTCTGTATATATGTACGCGTTTCACGCAATAACTACTGGACGGATTTGGATAAAACTTTCTTTGTTGTATATTAAGCCTGGGCAACATATAGGCTATAATGAGCGAGTTTTATGACAGCGAATTAAAAAAAAATCAGTATTAAAAATCTCAACAGATGGAGTTTTATTGAAAGCCGAGTTATAATAATAGCTGTACCTGTGCGCTATATTGTGCGCTTTTTATTGTCAGCTAGAGGCAGAAAAAAATCACATAACAGTTTGACATTTGCACAAATTACAATATTGATACTTTTTAGATGTTTTTTATTAGGTTTTATTTTTTTTAAAGCAAATTCCGTGCATTTTTGCTTTTTGAATGGTCTCGCCTTTTACTAAGCGCCACCTATGAATTTATGTAGAACTATTTTTTTTTATTTTAGTCTCGGAAAATCCCTCATTGATTTTGAAAACCGGAACACCTGATGAAGAACCTTAACAGAACAGCTGCTAAACTATAAGAAATATGGAAATGGTACCTTTGGGAAAGTTTATCAATCTGACGAGCATTTTCTGTTGACGTATAAAAATCGAAGATCAGGATCATCTGATGAAGAATTCTAAAAGACCAGCTACACTATTACATACATGGAAATGGCGCCTTAGCAAAGTCGTTCAACCTGATGAGCATTTTCTGCTGACGTATAAAAATCAAAGATTATGGAACATCTGATGAAGAACTCCAAGAGACCAGCTACTCTATAAAAAATGGAAATGGGGCCTTAGCAAAAGTCGTTCAACCTGATGAGCATTTTCTACTGACGTATAAATAGACAGGACACGGGATAGGATATAGAGGGACTCGGTGTGGGAGTGGTGGTACACGGGAAATTGTAGATAACGAGCAGACGAAGATCGTTTATTGAATGAAATATCACTTTTGATTCATTTTAACACCGCGACTGTACTACGAGTACCTAATATATTCCCACGGACACGGGATAACAGACCAAATAGCTGAAATTTTGAGTACTGGAGTTTAGGTTACTACAATTTGGAACACAAAAAGATTTTTCATCTAAGGAAACTCACGCGGGCGAAGCCGCGGGCAGCAGCTAGTATACTTATATAAAACAACTAGTAGAAATCACTATTACCCCGTTCGCACACGAGCAGTGGGAGTTGGAGTTGCGTCAGCGTCGCGTTTTAACGCTAGGCGTTGGCGTGCCGTTATAACTTGTGGTGTTCTGCACACGAGCCGTCGATCTCGCAAGGTTTTAACGGTTCTAGACGTTTTTAGGTTCTTCAGATGAAGGGGGATTTTATATAACTTCGTTTTAATTCTTATATGTATTTTACCATATTATATTTTTATGTAACTTTACCACTTTATATTTTGGATTTTTTTTGATTTTGTATTATTTATGGATATGTGGCTAATCTGACTCACATGAGAGGGGTGAGAGTTATATAAGGGTCACCATTAAATTAACTGATTGACCGGAAGTACTGTACCTACTTGTTTCGGATGGGTACTTTGGTAGGTTTGTACCACAGAAGGGCTGGTAAATGAAACGCGTGTTCACTCTCGTCTCGTGAGTAAAATCCAGACTGTCTCTTTAATAGAAGTTTTAAGTTAAACGTTAACAGTTGTAACGGAAACATTATCATAAAAAAATGGTTGTAGCCAAATTATTTGGAATTCCGTTCGGCAATAATCATAAAGTAAGTTGCCGGTTGTAAACAAGTTGTATAAGTTGTCGGTCCTTTTGTTGCGAAGGTAACATTGTGCATTTTGTTAATTGCTTTACGATGCCTTCTGCAAAGTTAAAGGTGCCGGGGTTAAATCCCGTGGAATGCCATTTAGGAACGCCACAATCCTCCACCCTTAGAAAAAAGCTAGAAATTTAAAATTATAGGTAATCGTCCTTTGTACATAATTATTTACATAATATAGCAATTTCGGACAAAATAATTAATTTTAAATTTATAACAAAAATATTGGAGGAGCATATTACATGTGGCTTAAAACTAAACATTTATAGTTAGTAACTTGTTAGTAACAATAAGTAGTTGTCTATATCTAGGTTAGTAGTTAATACATGAATTATTCGAAATTTACAGTATAGACTTATGTACTATTTAATATATGTAATTACTAAACTAACTAATTGATGAATTAATTTAACTTAACATATGTAATTACTAACTAATCTAATTGATGAATTAATTTAACTTAATTGTTGTAAATCTGAATCTTAATGAATCATTAATGGACAAAATATTGTCTTTGTATATACCGGCACTTTAATTCAGCCTTTGTTATCACTAGTCACTGCACAATAGACACAAAGTAATGATGACGCTTGTTGTATATGCAGCACGTGGTCCTTTCATGTTGCCGTTAGAAGGCAGGCTGTTGCATCTTTCTAAACGGTACGAAGTATGCAGACACTGTGTATCATAAGTTGAATTTTACCACCTTTTTTACGGTGCGCCCGGAACGGGTTATTGTTGGTTGCGTCTGTGGGGTGTCGTTCTTTTTTGCAGATATGATATCTGGTGCCGGTGGTACTGGTGTTGGCATATGTAGGTTTTGTGACCAACACGTTGTCGTCCATTAATAAATAAGCTGTTTTGAGACGGTCGAGCGATATTGTGGACAGGCTTATTTTTATTTCTATGGTATAGTATTTAGGGTTTCTTTTTAGGAACTTTATACGGGCCTTCATATAGGGAGGAAAACAAGCGATTTATAGAGTGTTTCATTTAGGCCTAACGAACACATGTGTAGCATTGTTTAAATCCCTATGAATAAAAACTTTGTCGCCTTTATTGTGATGGCCTCGACTGTCCAGTGTGTGAAATGGATGGAAAGAGTTTGAGCTAGGTTCGAACTGTCATCCGCAAGTGATAATATCAGAACCTGGCATTGTTATCTGTTGTACTCTAGACAAAGCGTTAATCAGCTGCGGTATTTTTATTGCCCTCGATATGTTGTATCTTTATCGCAGAACTGAGGAAATAAAAATCTAATTGTCATTAGACGTCTAGGGGAATCTGATGGAGAAACTTTTTTTGTTAGTGCGTATGTTAAGGGTTTATGATAGTCTGTTAAAACTATTAATTCTCTACCTTCTATAATATACACTAAAGTGAAACTTTATTGACATAAATATTGCTAAGAGTTCTCTATCATACGTAAAAGCTATATTTAGACTTTGTGTTTCAGGTTAATTTTTTTTAGAGTAAAAACTTAGTGGTTGTAATTTGCCATTTATTTGTTGGTTTAAAAGCTGCTCCTACGCAACTACCTGAAGCGTCCGTCATTAAAATTAGCGGTGCGGGAGGGATCAGGGTGTGATAACATTGTAGCGGCACTTAAACTTTTCTTTACACTGGCTGAAAAAGCTTTTATTGCTTCTTCAGTCCATGTAATTTTTGTCTTATCGCGTTTTTTAGAATTGTGTATGTACGCGTTTAATGGTGCTCTGTATTTGCGTGCGGCGTTCGGAATGCTATTTCTATAAAAAGTTAATCATTCCTAAGAAACGTCGTAATTCCTCGATATTATTTGGTTGAGGATAATTAATTATAGCCTGAACTTTATTATTATTGCTGGGTATAAATACCCTTCAGGAGTAATGTGATAGCCTAAGAAATCTAGCTGGGGTTCGGGTTTACCGAATTCACATTTTTTGTAAATTAATTGTGAGACCATAATTGTTTAGTCTCTTCTAGGACTTGTTCTAGGTGCACTCAAGTGTTGTGATTTTGATTCTGAACCTATAACAATATCATCTAAATATGGGAATGCGAAATCTAAGCCTTTGAGGGCATTATTTACAAATCTTTGGAAATCCTGGAGCTGCGTTACGTAAACCAAAGTTCATCCGAGTAAAAATTCGAACAAACCTGAACGGTGTTATGACGGCAGTTTTAGGAATATCTTCTTCAGCCATCGGTATATTACAAATAGGCTTTTCTTAACATCTATTTTTGAAAATATAGTTTTTCCCTTTTAACATATAAGTGAAATCTAATAGTCTATGGTAAAGGGTAGCGATCAGGAGTTGTTTGTGCGTTAAGCTCTGCGATAATCACTCGCAGGGTCTTATTTCTTGTTCTCCTTTTTTAGTTACGCAAACGAGAGGGTTAGCCCAAGGGCTATTTGAGGGCCTACAAATACCTAATTGCATCATTCTTTTCCGAATTCAGCTTTGGCTGCTTTGTATTTCTGTGGATTAAGTGGGCGTGCCTTCTCGCAGGTACTGTCGAGGTCCGGTAGTATAAATGTGTGATGTTTCACCGTCATGCTTAGGTTCTAATAAGAAATTTTCCATTTTAGTAATGTTAGGAAACTTTTTTAAAATAGCGTGATATCTGTCGTCGTTCTCGTTTATAGAACGAACAGTCGGTTCACTAGTTTGAAGAACATTTATTTGACGCGAAAAATGAAGTTACTTTGTCGACTAGTTTTCTTTCATGTAAATCGACCATTAATTTGTTAGCGGCGAGAAAATCGGCACCGATAATAGATTTAGAGACGTCGGCTAATATAAATGTCCATTGAAAAGGGCGACGTGTAAACCTAAATCAATGGTTGTGCAGAGCAACTACGTGCTCTGCTGCCAGAAAATGGCAGTGAGAGAATCCGGACAAACGAAGCGGCGGGAAGAATTCTGTACCGGAACTTCACCGGGAAAAAACCACCGGTAAAAATAAGTACTGAAAAAAATCTCCACGCGGCACCACGTTTGCCCGACTAAAACCTAACTAACTTAACGCAGTCTGCTACCACCGTAGCTTATGAAGGGAGCTACAGGGCCCTATATGATAACCTAACCTATAAATTAACTAGAATTGAACACTTACCAAACTAAATCTTCTTTCTCTTCGGATCCAAACTTGAGTGTCTTCGGAAGGGGGAATTCCTAATTACCCTACCTAACCCTTGAGATCTCAATTCCCCAGGACAAATAAATAGATTTCTTCCCGTAGTTTCACTCGGGAACAGCCAGATGTGAACAGCCAGCCACGTTTCACCTCTCACAAGAAAAAGTCACAATAACAGAGTTTTTCACAAACACAAATTCAATAGTTATTTAACAAACAGGAAATTCACAATTATCACTCAAACTAAACAACAAGCAAAGAACGCGAGACCTCTCGCGTATTAAAATCAAACCGATATCGCATAGGACAATGGCGGACACCACACGCGACGCCATCCACGCTAGCAGTGTGAAAACCCCGAACGCCCTCTGGCGGCAGCAATGCGAAACGCCTGCGTTTAGTTTTACCCAATATATTACAAACATCCCCCGTCCCGGTCTGAGAAGCAGACCGCTAGCTTACTCTACGGGAAGGCGGGCGAGAGAGGTCACACCTCTCCTTAAAATCGAACCGTCGACCAACACCTCAGCCACACGCGGAGTGCCATCTCCGCCAAGAATCAAACGTAATATGCGAGCTCGTCGCCAAAGCAATGAGGGCAAATTTGCCTCTTTTAACAATACTAAATCACCCTCCTGGGAGGCTCAGTCCCGTCTGTCCACTTCACTCTTTGCTGCAGCAAATGCAAATATTCAAGCGACCAGCGACGCCAAAAGTCCTGGCTCATTTGCTGCAACATTTGAAAACGCGACAACCGATATACGCGTTCATCCTTCCACGGGTATTCGGGCAGGGCATTCAACGGCCCTCCCACCAAAAAATGACCAGGGGTGAGAGCTTCCAAGTCATTTGGATCTGGAGATAGCGGACAGAGAGGACGAGAGTTGAGGACCGCCTCAACTTTACAAAACACTGTGGCCAGCTCTTCAAAAGTTAGAGCCGTTTCTCCGATAATGCGGCGGAGGTGGGTCTTTGCGGATTTCACAGCCGCTTCAAAAATCCCTCCCCCATGGGGGCAACTTGGGGACTAAATTTCCAGGTTATTCCCCTTTGGGCAGCAATTTGACTTAAACTAGTACAATTTTTATCAATAAACACGGAAACATCCTTAAGATAATTTACAGTTCCTTTATAGTTTGTGCCATTATCAGACCTAATAAGGGAAGGTAGACCTCGACGCGAAACAAAGCGATCCAACGCGGCGACGAAGGCCTCCGTAGTCAGAGCCGATACCACCTCCAAATGGACAGCCTTGGTGGCCAAACAAACAAATACACACAAATAGCCCTTCACAATACGGGCATTACGAAAGGGAGAAGCCTTGATCGAAAAGGGACCGGCAAAATCGGTTCCAACGCCGTCAAACGGTCTCGAAGGTCGGATTCGATCAGCGGGCAAATCACCCATCTGTGGTTGCATCGTGGATGCCTTCAACCTATAACATGCAATACATCGAAACAGGACACTACGGATTGCTCTTCGGGCAGACAAAATCCAAATCTCGCGTTGCAAAATAGCCAACAAAGCATTGCACCCAGCATGGGCGTTACGAATGTGTCGATCAGACACCAAAAGCTGCACCAAGGGTCCGCCCTTGGGCAACAACAGAGGATGGCGAGTCTCATATGGAAGATCCGCCTTCCGGAGCCTGCCTCCAACCCGAAGGAGCCCATCCGAGTCGATGTACGGGTTCAAACGAGCGACCGCGCCCTTCAACTTAGCGCGTGCGTCGCGCAAAATATGAAGCTCTGACTCAAACCGTCCGGTCTGCACGACACGGACCCAATGCAACAATGCGCTCCGGCGCTCTTCTGCACCTGCAATCGGCTCCAACCGCTTTGCCTGTGGGTTTCTACAATTATGTATGAAACGCTTAATCCAACTGGTAACACCCAGAAGCTTATCCAAACTGCTATACCGAGCAAGTAGCCAATCCGGCTCCGACGTCGTCTCAGCGACTACAGCATGTACACGGAGCCCAGTCAAACTCAAAGAAGTAACATCTGTCTGACAGACAGGCCAAGATGTTTCTGATCCCATCAGCCACTCTGGACCCCACCAGAGCGGGTGTGACACCAATTCTGGTGCCGTACAACCTCGGGAGGCACAGTCCGCTGGGTTAAGCTCTCCCGGCACATGTCTCCATGTTATATCAATTCCGATATTCTGGATTTGGGAAACCCGATTTCCCACAAAAACCTCCAAGGTATGTGGGGCCGCGCGCAACCATGCAAGCGCGACCTGGCTATCCGACCAGGCGAAGATGTCCCGTATCTCGACCGTGGCCGCCAGCTCACTGGCAACGTGATGCAACAATTTAGAGAGAAGGTGAGCTCCACTCAACTCAAGCTTGGGAATAGTCAGCCTAGTCCTGATGGGGGCGACCTTGCTCTTCCCTAACAAAAGCGAGACATTGACCCGGCCATCGGCGTCAACTGTCCGCATATAGACTGACGCGGCGTAGCCTCGCTCCGACGCGTCACAAAAGCCATGCAGGCTGGCTCGATATTTCCCGGGGGCAATATTCGACGAGGCAAGGCAATCCGATTGACTTCCTTAATCGATGAAAACAACTCGAGCCAATCATCCAATGGAGAGCCAAAACAGCGGCTCGTCCCACGAGACGCCCAAAGTCCAAAGTCTCTGAAGAAGACACTTTGCAGAGAATATCACTGGACTGATCCAACCGCTTGGATCAAACATACGAGCTATTACGGACAACACCGTTCTCTTAGTCCAGACTTTTGGTATTTCCAAGTCCACTTGGAATGTGAAAATATCGGTTAGCGGCTGGTACTGCATGCCCAGCACCGCTATCCTGTTGGGATCATCCACATCCTCAAACAGGTGAGGGTTCTGTTGGTGATCCTCCGGGATCCCTTCTAGAACTCTAGGCTCATTAGACAACCACTTACGTAGCTCGTAGCCACCTGTCTTCAATATTTCAATCAATTCATCCCGCAGTAGGAGGGCCTCCTCAATACTTTGGGCTCCGGTGCACACGTCATCAACATACAAGTCACGTGACAGCACGGAAGCCCCACGGGGAAAGCGGATCCGTTCCCGCTCTGCCAATTCAAGCAATGATCTGATGGCGATATAGGGACTAGATTTCAAACCATACGTGTTTGTGTTGAGTTCATACACCGTCACAGGATCCTCAGGGCGCTCACGCCAGAGTATCAACTGGAATCGCCTGTCCTCAGGATGTATGACTGTCTGGCGGAACATCATCCGGATGTCCGCGCCAAACCACTTGATGTCTTCTAAAGTTCAAGATGATGTCAATTATGTCCCTATGCAATTTGGGACCCGAATGCAAACATAGATTCAACGAAACTCCGTTCGAAGTGGGTGCGGACCCATCGAAGACGGTCCTCAATTTGCCTGTTGAGGCCTTCACCACCGCGTGGTGGGGCAAAAATAATGCTCAGTTGAGCTCCAATCAACTCGAGCCGGAGACATGTGACCCAAATCCTCGTACTCGCGCATAAATTCAATATATTTATCGCGAAGTACGTGGTCACGCTGCATGCGTCGCTCCATGGACAGCAGTCGTTTCTCCGCAAGCGCCCTACTTTGCCCTAGGCTAGGACGAGAGGCAACAAAAGGTAACCTAGTTACAAACCGACCGGAGGGCAACCTCTCCGTGGTTGATCGAAAAAGGGCTTCGCACTCAGCGTGTTCCGGATCCATCCTGGAACTCATAGGTGGCTCCTCCACCTCCCAAAACCTTTGCATGGTCTTGGCCAAGGACGCAGATGCGACAACCGGTGGCTCCTTCCGCGGTGCCATTATCAAACACAGGGCCCATCAGGGCAAAACCAAAAATCGTAGACACTGCCATCAGTGAAGACGAACCCAGAGCCTTCTGTGTACCCAACAAAATCCAACCCAATACGTCCGAGCCCAGGAGCAAGTCCACTGGGCCGGGATGAAAGACAAAGGGGTCGGCCAAATCCAGACCCGAAACCAAAGACAACACACCCGGCGGTATGTCTGTCGAGGGGTGCCAACCCGCAATGGTATCCATTACCATAGCCGAAGTCGTGATCCTCATTGTGGAGGACTTCAGCGAAGAAAAGGTGACAAGTGTCTGGCCCGTCAGACACTTCACTTGTATGCCACCAACTCCAAGAAGTGGCACAGGCGAGTCTTCCACGACTAAACCTAACTGGCGTGCCACTCGAGTGGTAACCAAACTGCTTTGAGCCCCTGAGTCCAACAGAGCTCTCAAATTAATGGCTTCTCCCCCACGACCCCATACGCGGACCACCGCGGTAGGGAGCAGAACCGTCCGCGGCTCTGTCCCAGCAAGGGAGCAAGCCAGTTACGGGCTCCCCACTCTCTCCAAACCAGGGGCGCGCCACTGACCCGGATAATATGGCGGGCGAGTGCACATCCCCATCTGAGGGGGGGTATAACCCGCGGCCCGGCCATACATATGGTACGGCGGGTGGTACTCCAGCCGTGGGTACTCGTGCAGCGGCGGAGAAAACCGCTGCGGCTGCATGTGTTGGGTATTGGTAACCCGCGTGGAGGGGGGTGTCCCCACTCTCACGTCCGATCTAGGGCCCCCGCCCATGGGGGCCCTATCCGGGGCCTGGCCAGCTACATACTGGCCATGACCTTGGGGCGCGTGGTCCCGGTCCGCCAAGACCCGCGCAGGTACGCGACCCCCCTCCCGAGGGGGGTGCGACGAGCGAAGCCGCGTCCTCCGTCCGGTGGTGGAGGGCTTCGCGCAGGAGCGCCCCCGCCCATAGGGGACCCCTGCCTCAACATCCGGGTGCCATCCCTGTTGCGGTTCATGCAAAGCATCGCGTGGTGCCGCCCACGGCATGCACTGCATGGTATGGCACTGGGACAGTCACGTGCATAGTGACCGCCCAAACAATAAAAGCAAAGTTCATGCCGCTTTGCCATGCGGCGCCTATCTTGTACTGGCAGTCTCTGCCAGTCCCTGCATTGCAGCAGGCTGTGGCCCATCCGGCCACATTGCAGGCAGTCCGCGTCCCCCGCGACTGCTGCCGTGTGCGCAACCCGCACACCAGCTCCACGCGGTGGCGGTTGCCGTCCCTGTGGGGCTTCCTCGCCATGAGGGTTCCAAGGGCCTACGTTCAGGCGCTCTGGATGGCGCTGAGTCCGTCATGGTATTCTCAGCAGCCCGTGCCTCAAACTCCAAAAACTTCACCAAGTCAGTGAATGTTGGTAGGGTGGTGCTATCCCGTTCCGCATTCTCGCGCTCAAACCGCGAGCGGATGTCATTGGGCAATTTGCCCAATACAATGTGCACCAACAAAAAGACCATTGGTCCACCGGCAGCCCCAGTGTGCGGAGCGCGTTACAGGCCACTGTAACGGGCGTGAGCAACTGCAGGCGCAACTGTGCCCTGTTGGCCACCTTGGGCAGGGCCATCAACTGTGCGGCGTGCGCATCCGCTAACAAACGTAAGTTTTGGTAGCGGGAGTTCAATAACTCCCAAGCCGTATCGTACTGGTCGTCCTCCACCCGGAGGTGCTGGATGAGCGACCGCGCTTCATCCTCAAGAGTGGAGAGGAGGTAGGCCATCTTCTGGGCCTTCGACAAATCCTCGTCGTGCTACGACCAGGGACTCAAACATATTTTTATATGCTACCCACTCCTCCATCCTACCCCCAAAGTGGGACAGCTGAAGGGTGGGGAGCCGACCAGTAACCGCTGGTCCTTCCTGTCTAACAGGTGTGCGAGGGGCTGGTCCGCCAGCCTGTCTCTCCCTTATTGCGGTCACCGCCTCCGCGATATCATCGTGCAGACTCAGGATCTGGTCCATGTCCGCCATGTGACCTGCGTAGGCCTCCGGGGTAAGATCGGCTTCGGTAAGCGCCGCCATGGCCGCTTCCGCGCTAATCAATCGTGAGGGGAGGTGATCCGCTCTTAGCAGTATGGCGCCCTCCCTGTCCTTCCGGGACAGGAGTCCTCCGGCCGTCACAAACCATCTCAATTCGTTGGCGAGTGTCGCCCTTAGCACTTCTGGAGGCCTTTCGCCATCGCGTCAAGTCACAAACAAAAAATAACAAAAGGTAAATAAAAAACAACAAAATCAAGCAACTACACGGCTAGAACCGCGGTAGGTATGAGAATGGCACAAACCCGGAAACGCACGGTACAAACCGCAAAACAAATACAAAAAAGGTTACAAATATTCTTATACAAACAAACTAAGAAAAATCTAATAATTTTTACAAACAATTAATTATTTTTTACAAACGAACAAATAGAGGGGAGATAAACTACGCTCTGCTACCAGAAAATGTGCAGAGCAACTACGCTCTGCTGCCAGAAAATGTGGCAGCGAGAATCCGGACAAACGAAGCGGCGGGAAGAATTCTGTACCGGAACTTGACCGGGAAAAAACCACCGGTAAAAATAAGTACCGGGAAAAAATCTCCACGCGGCACCACGTTTGCCCGACTAAAACCTAACTAACTTAACGCAGTCTGCTACCACCGTAGCTTATGAAGGGAGCTACAGGGCCCTATATGATAACCTAACCTATAAATTAACTACAATGGAACACTTACCAAACTAAATCTTCTTTCTCTTCGGATCCAAACTTGAGTGTCTTCGGGAAGGGGGAATTCATAATTACCCTACCTAACCCTTGAGATCTCAATTCCCCAGGACAAATAAATAGATTTCTTCCCGTAGTTTCACTCGGGAACAGCCAGATGTGAACAGCCAGCCACGCTTCACCCTCTCACAAGAAAAAAGTCACCATGAACAGAGTTTTTCACAAACACAAATTCAATAGTTATTTAACAAACAGGAAATTCACAATTATCACTCAAACTAAACAACAAGCAAAAGACGCGAGACCGCTCCGCGTATTAAAATCAAACCGATATCGCCCTGGACAATGCAATGGCGGACACCACACGCGACGCCATCCACGCTAGCAGTGTGAAAACCCCGAACGCCCTCTGGCGGCAGCAATGCGAAACGCCTGCGTTTAGTTTTTTTACCCAATATATTACAAACAGTAAACCAATGGTAATGGTTTTTTTACCATATGTAGTAATTTTTGTGTACCGTTAGCTGCATACAGGATGTAATCAGATGTTCCTGTTCGCTTTTTTCGCGGCTAGAACGGAAACATCAGCGCCTGTGTCTATTAAAAATTGAGTATACCCGTTATTTTATCACTAACGGCATAATCTGTATGACTTATCAACCTCAGCAACATTTATGTCCGCCGGTGTCGAAGTCTTGTTTGCAGGAATTTTTTTATAATTATTATAGCTACTACAATATTTGGTATCGCCACATTTGCGCGCATTTTTTAAGTACGTGTAATGATAATAGCACATGTAGTTTGGATCGCCGGGTTTTAAAAGTTTGATCGGCAAAACTCCCTATGATTACTTTTATTTTTGGTGCGCGATTTATAGTTATTTTGAATAGGGTGGCATTTTTGGCTATGGTCTCGCGATTGGTGGCCCTCGAACGATTTATGGCCATTGTCAGTTAACTTATCTAAAATGTATTTAACTTCTGATTGTAAGCTATTTAATTTCGCTGAAACATCAGAAGAGTTTATTGTAGATATATTTTTTTCATTAATAGGGGCCATTGTAAATGGGCAATTAATATTTTCTAATATTTTATCTGCCATTATCGCGAGGTTATTTAAACTAATTTTGTCTGTGTCGCACGCGGTTATTATTGGTTGGATTGAGTTTGGCAGATGACCTATGAATAAAATTTTAAGTGTGTCATCTGCGATACGATTGTTATTAAGTTCCCGCATACGTCTAAGTAATCGAGTAGGTTTTTGGTCTCCGAGTTCTAATTCGTTTAGTAATTTGTTAAGTTGACGAGACTCGGATTCTGACAAACATATATATTAATCTATCTTTTAAAGTGTTAAATATATTTACAGTTGGCATATTTTCTGTAGAATGTCGCTAATATCGCTCAATCTTCGTCTTTACCCAACTTAGATATTAATATTCTGACTTTTGTGGAGGTCACTAACCTTATGTATGTCCACGATGGCGTTAAACTGATGAAACCAGAGTCGGCGGCTGCTGTCGCCAGAACTCCGGTATTCTTGACATCAGGGCGAGTGCAGCTGCGGCCGCCTGTGCTCTCCAGCAGGTGATGGGCTCTGGGCTGCGTAGTCGCTGTCGTTGTGTGACATCGTGGTCTTGATAATTGCTGGCAGGACGCTCGTATTATTGAGTCTGACGCTGTTTGTAGAACACGACGTCGTAGATTGCGTAGATTTCTTTGATCACGACGATTTGTAGATCACGTAGATATCACGTCGGAATCACGTCGGGATGTCACCACTTTACCATATTATATTTTTAAGTGTAACTTTACCACTTTATATTTTGGATTTTTTTGGATTTTGTATTATTTATGGATATGTGGCTAATCTGACTCACATGAGGTGAGTTATATAAGGGTCACCATTAAATTAACTGGATTGACCGAAGTACTGTACCTACTTGTTTCGGATGGGTACTTTCGGTAGGTTTAAAACGCAGAAGGGGCTGGTAAATGAAACGCGTGTTCACTGTCTCGTGAGTAAAATCAGACTGTCCTTTAATAGAAGTTTTAAGTTAAACGTTAACAGTTGTAATTGCGGAACATTATCATAAAAAATGGTTGTACAAATTATTTGGAATTCCGTTCGGCAATAACTCATAAAGTAAGTTGCCGGTTGTAAAGCAAGTTGTATAAGTTGTCGGTCCTTTGTTGCGAAGGCATTGTGCATTTTGTTAATTGCTTTACGATGCCTTCGCAAAGTAAAGGTGCCGGTTAAATCCCGTGGGAATGCCACGGAACGCCACAGTATATTATAAAATCAAGTCCCTTTCTTCGTTTATCTTTCTGTATGCAATACTTCAGAAACTACTGAATGAGTTTTCATGCGGTTATCGCCAATTACACTGGGTAGATCATGAGGAAGATTTGGTATATAGGTACTTTATGCGGAAAAGAAGCCGCGGGCAAAAGTTAGTAAAAATTAAATATACCCACCAGTCCAGCCAGTCTATTTTTGTCTGACCAGCTGTTTGAGAAACATTTTTTAAATACTACTTATATGATTTTATAGACAAGGGTACGAATTTTTGTGGCATCCTTTTACTTATTATGAAATAAAGTCCCCTCATCGCGTCTGTCTATCTGTCCGTTTCCAATAAATTAAAAAAAACTAGTGAACGAATTTTCGTGCGGTTTTCACCAATGGACGGGGTAGGTCATGAGAAAAAGCATTTGGTGTATAGATTTACGCGGGCAAAGCCGCGGACAACAGCTAGTATTGAAAAAAATAAATAATCAAAAATATTTTTCACGCGCGGATTTTGACGCCAGATCGCAACGGCTGCCGTTATGACGGCTGCCGTTTTTAAAAATCTCTCATACGCCACGCCGCTCTCAACTCGTCGTGTGCGGACTTCTTTTGAAGATGTACGTGGTCGTTGCATTGCCGTTGCGCTGTCGTTCGACACGCGTCCAACTCAACGGCTGACGTGTGCGAAGTGCCCCCCGTTCGCACACGAGCAGTAAGAGTTGGAGTTGCGTCAGCGTTGCGTTTTAACGCTAGGCGTTAGCGTGCCGTTATAACTTGTGGTACTCTGCACACGAGCCGTCGCGTAGCCGTCGATCTCACGAGGTTTCAATGGTGCTAGACGTTTTAGTTTCTTCAGATGAAGAGGATTTTATATAACTTCGTTTCAATTCTTATATCTATACATATAATAAAAACAGTAAAAATATTTTGTCTGTACATTTAGTATTTTTGACTGAAATGGATAGAGGGACACTTAAAATGAATAGAAAGCAAAAAATTTTTTTTGGAATTTCTTGTCTGTCTGTCTGTCTGTCTGTCTGTCTGTCTGTCTGTCTGTCTGTCTGTCTGTATGTATGATCACGCTAATCACCGAAAGTACTGAACCGATTTGAATGAAACTTTTTTTTGTTGTATAGCTATTAAGCTATATAGCTATAGCTATTAAGCCTGGGTAACATTTAGGCTATAATTGATTTTGAAAAACTGGTACACCTGATGAAGAACCTTAACAGAACAGCTAAACTTATAAGAATTATGGAAATGGTGCCTTAACAAAAGTCGTTCAACCTGATGAGCATTTTCTGATGACGTATAAAAATTGAAGATCTGGAACATCTGATGAAGAACTGCAAGAGACCAGCTACACTATAACATATATGGAAATGGCGCCGTATTAAAAGTCGTTCAACCTGATGAGCATTTTCTGCTGACGTATAAAAATCTCGAAGATTCTGGAACATTTGATGAAAAGCTCCAAGAGAGATTTTTTCATCTAAGCGAAAAACTCACGCGGGTGAAGCCGCGGGCGACAGCTAGTGTGGCAATATAAAATCAAGTCCCTTTTCTTTCGTTTGTCTGTCTGTATGCAATACTCAGAAACTACTGAACGAATTGTCATGCAGTTATCGCCAATACACTGGGTAGGCTTCATGAGGAAGATTTAGTATTATACTTTATGCGGAGGAAGCCGCGGGCAAAAAGTTAGTAAAAATTCTAATATACCTACCAGTCCAGCCAGTGTATTTTTGTCTGCCCAAGCTTTTGAGAAAAATTTATTAATACTACGTATATGGCGATTTTATAGACAAGGGTTCGGGGGTAATTTTTTGTGTCATCCTTACTTATTTTGGAAATAAAGTCCCCCACCGCGTCTGTCTGTCTGTCAGTTTCCAATAAATTAAAAAAACTAGTGAACGAATTTTCGTGCGGTTTTCACCAATGGACGGGATAGGTCATGAGAAAAGTTTTGGTGTATAATTTACGCGGCAAAAGCCGCGGACAACAGCTAGTTTTGAAAAAATAAATAATCAAAATATTTTTCACGCGAAGATTTTCACGCCAGGTCGCAACGGCTGCCGTTATGACGGCTGCCGTTATTAAAATCCTCATACGCAACGCCGCCTCAACTCCTCGTGTGCGGACTTCTTTTGAAGATGTACGTGGTCGTTGCACTTGCCGTTGCGCTGTCGTTCGACGCGCGTCCAACTCGACGCCAACTCAACCGAGCTACGTGTACGGAGTGCCTTAGAACCCGCAACTCGGCTTTGCCCGCGTAAATTATACACCAAAACTTTTCTCATGACCTACCCTGTTCATTGGTGAAAACCGCACGAAAATTCGTTCACTAGTTTTCGAATTTATTGGAAAACTGACAGATAGACAGACGCGGTGAGGGGACTTTATTTCAAAGATAATAAGTAAGGATGCCACAAAAAATTCGTACCCTTGTCTATAAAATCATATAAGTAGTATTAAAAAATGTTTCTCAAACAGCTTGGTCAAACAAAAATAGGCACTGGTTCTGGACTGGTAGGTATATTTGATTTTTACTAACTTTTGCCCACGGCTTCGCCCGCATAAAGTATATACCAAATCTTCCTCATGACCTACCCAGTTACCCCACTACCCAGTTGACGATAACCGCATGAAAATTCGTTCAGTAGTTTCTGAGTATTGCTTACAGAAAGACAAACGAAGAAAGGGACTGATTTTATAATATACACATAGGAATTAAAAACGAAGTTATATAAAATTCCCCTTCATCTGAAGAAACTAAAAACATTTAGCACCATTGAAACCTTGTGAGATCGACGGCTACGCAACGGCTCGTGTGCAGAACACCACAAGTTATAACGGCACGCCAACGCCTAGCGTTAAAACGGGACGCTGACGCAACTCCAACTCGGACGCTGACGCAACTCCCTCTTTGTGTGCGAACGGGGTAATTGGTCAAGTGCGTGTCGGACCACGCGCAATGTAGGGTTCCGAAGGTAGCTATCCTGTAGAAATGCGGACACATGAACTTATATTTACTTCCACTTTTATATAACTAATGAAAATAATCTAAGTATATACCATCATATACCCAGGACCAATCTGCTGCGGAGGCTCCTCTCCTCTCACGCGGGCGCTGCGCACACTCAACCTCATAGCTAATGAGATAGATTTGTTTTAAGGTACTCTCATATAGAAATAAGATATGGTGAAAAATTCCATGCGAGCAGGACTAGAACCCGCGACCAGGGGGCCGATTCCACTAATTACAAATGTAAATGTCGTGTTTCAATTGTGTCTCAAGATCCAAGGAAACTGAAATAAAATGACAAGATCTCTGTAAGACTTCTATGTTTTATTACGATTTCTTTGACCTTTGAGACACAACTGAGGCACGACATCTACGTTTGTAATTTGTAGAATCAAGGGCCAGGTCTTTATACGACCTTGCTCTTCCAACTGAGCTATCGCATTTCAATCCTGCACATCGAAAATCTTCACCATATCCAATTTCTATTGAAACGCATTAGGCATGCGTCACCTAACACCAAAATCAAATACCTTACTCGTATAGTGGGTATTGTGTAGTCATAATCATAGATTGTCATACAGATT
The DNA here is from genome assembly GCA_018467065.1 of Ephestia elutella. Taxonomy (NCBI): domain Eukaryota; kingdom Metazoa; phylum Arthropoda; class Insecta; order Lepidoptera; family Pyralidae; genus Ephestia; species Ephestia elutella. The sequence continues at coordinate 5,724,083 of CM031584.1, forward strand.
TTTGTTCATCTTTTATTTTGTTGATGACATTTGAAGACATTATGTAAAATTTGATATTTGATTATACCTATTTTTTACATTAAGTTGACACAAACAGAAGACACAAACACCTATACTAGGTTAGGTGTGGCGGGTGGCCCTTGGGCCACCCCTAAGCCGCGAACATAAACAATAAAAAAACTAAAACTTAAGGGCTCTCAGTAAGTGAAAACGGCAATATTGGCTGTTTTCTATAAGCTGCTGTTTAAAGAATTGAAGATTTTTTCCTGAAATTTCTGATATGTATTGTAGAACGTATGTTTAAAGGGAGGACTGTTTCCAAAACACGATGGGAAAAATTTTGCTCGATAGAAAAAAATCCTGAAGTTACCTCTAAAATTTCATATGAATACAGATAACATCCGTGTTTTATAACAAAAAATGTTTTAAAATCACCAACACAAAGGTATTTTACCTTTTCGATTTCGTGACTGATTTAAATTTTTGAAAAACTAAACATTTCTATTAACTTTTTGATAAAAATGTGAATGGCGCGCAATCGGGACGTCCCCCCCCGCCTCAGCCGCTTCATATGAATTTTCGCTGACCGCCTAACCCCCCTTAACAAATCTTACCTTTTTTTCTGATTGCATCCGTACATTATGAGTATATATATATTATGATTATTAATGATTATGATAATTTGTATTTATTATAAAACAACTAGGTATGTTAAAAAAAATATTTGAAAAAATATTATTTTAATTTTAATTTATGTTAATTATGATTATGTGAAAAAACATTATTTCGAATTTATATTATCACAAATATTTTTATGACAATCATTAGAGACCCACTAGAGGCATTAGAGGCACCCTAAAAAAAATTTTTTTTCCTAATTTTATTCTACAGTTCGCTCCGCCTAATAAATATGTATATCTCTACCAAATAACAGTTTTCTAGTACTAGTTAGTAGTCTCTGAGATTAGCCGCAGACAGACGGACGGACGGACGGACAGACATGACGAAACTATAAGGGTTCCTTGTTTTCTTCGGAACCCTAAAAATTTAACGATCTCTGGAAAGCGTTGGCTCCATGTTTTACCAATTCAAAACTTTTAAAGTCATACGAAAACAGCTAGATGTTTTATACTTTTGTATTTAGAATACTTATGCTTACTTATTAGTCTATTATTTTTGTCAAATAAAGAATTTTTCTTTCTTTCTTTCTTTTTAGGATTCCGTATTTCTTTCTTTCTAGAACAGTGACTGACGGTTCTGTGGACCTACTTGATGGCATGTTGGAATCTAATATGTGAAATGTAAGTTTGTTTGTTTCTAAACTTTATTGCACATATCTACACAGAAAATAGATAAATGATAGTGAAACAAAAAGAGAGGCATACAAAGACGGACTTATCCCAAAAACGGATTTATTCCAGTCAACCAAGTGTTTAAAAAAATATTGACATTACATTGCATAACATTAGTGGCATCTAGGGCATGCATACCGGAATTCCAGAATATTGTAATTCCGGTATCTCGGACAGATTTTTTCGATATTTCAATACCGGAATTGAAGGTAAAATGCCGTAATACCGGTATTCTTATATTTTTTCTTTTTTTTATTAAATATGGGCTTGCTCTTGACCACAATCTTGCCCAAGGACACAGATGAGGTCTACGGTGTAACGAGCTTACCCAGAAGCAGCCTATTCACTCTGGTTTTGAAGAGAGTCGGGTTGTACGTGCTCGGGAACACAGACGCAGGCAGGGAGTTCCAACGTGGTTCAATGGTTCCAACGCTTCGCTGTGCGCAAAAGATGTTAAAAAGCGCTTGGCGCGTGCGGATAATCCAAGAAGAGATTAATAGCCCGCAGTGCGACTGGTTCATTAAAAAAATTATAAATAAATACTATGCGATTTAAATGCTATCGGTTTTTGTAATTTTGTCAAGTTGTCAGCTTTGTCATTCAAAACCATTCGAAACTAATTTCACTAAACTGACTTTTTGTACGTCGTGCAAAAAACGAAAATTAGAAATGGTACTAATGAATTTTTTATAAATGTTTATTTACAGTATTTTATTTTCCACTAAATGAATTAAATAAGTTGATAGTGAAATTAAATGCAAATTTAGTTTTAATAAAAAGTGATTCTTCAAATTTCGGTATGAAATTGCCACGCACGGAGTAATTTAGAAATGTTTATATAAAAAAATATGTACTTACTTAGTTTTTCACTTGATTGATTAGTTGCTACCCGGTTCCCGCTGTAAGCTTTCCCCGCCCGCACCGAGCTCATACTCTATAATTTTGCAGACTTTGCAGTCGTCAATATCTTATAGCGAGTGTGCACATTTGCGGTGTAGTGATTAGATGATTGTTCTTTGATTTAAATACACTATGTTATCTAGTTAGTATAGATTTATAGAAATTAAACAAATTGTGCCAATTCCGGAGACAGTACCGGAATTCCGGTATTAAGGTCTCTAGTACCGAAAATCAGTTCCGGTATTGATAACTTTCCGGTATTGCATGCCCCTAGTGGCATCAGCATATAATGTTCGTTTACATATTTGTAAACGTTACGGCCGGCGACCCGTCATACATTACTTAATTTTGTCTTTTGTAAAATCATAGGACACATTAAAACAAAGCGATGTGCGTTGAGATTTGATGAGGTTTGGCCTTTGACGAGCTTATCAATTGCGTTAAACTCGCTAAGCAAATTCCCGAACATGTATGGTGCTTATTCATATTCTATAACCACATCCAGTAGATTTTGCTACGTAACTAAATAATAGCTGGCTAATTAGGACTGTATTCTTCTTGGATCCTTCTGATTTGCCACAGCAGTGCTATGGACACGGCAAACTTGTGTTTTATCTTGTTAATTATTGCATGTTTGCTTCTATCTGTTGCATGGATCGCGATGATAGTTGTTTTATTGTTTGTCAAATGTTTCCTTTTATCTCTATTCACTTTGGCATGCAACTTGCATGGTATAAATATCAGACTGATGATAGTTGCGTCAATGTAGCAGAGATCAGTCAAGATGAAACAATCGTTTTATTTAATGGTCTTTTCCATTTGTCTCGTGTTAGCACTGGAGGCAAGCAAAACGTTTGCCGCGCCTTCTAATTTGAAGGAAGATGACAGCCAACAAAACTTAAAAACCCTTATACGAGTAAGTACATAGTTACTAGCCCACATTAATATCTTTTCTTTATGTATTCATTCGTTTCCGAGTTCAGTATTATTTTATTTTATATAATAACTATACTTTCAAGAACCTAAATTCCAACTTTGCAAGGTATCCACTTAAGCAATGTCTCTTAAAAAAGCCCAATTACCAAGGATGTTTTAATAAAAGATATTTAATTAAAACTCCTTCCGTTATTTTTTTTATAATCTCTGTAAGAATGGATTCGACGACCTCCGTGGCCTAATGGTCATCACGCCGGACACCGGAGGTCCCGGGTTCGATCCCTGGTCAGGTCAAAAAGGAAAACGATCTTTTTCAGATTGACCTGGGTCTTGGATATGTATCTATATATGTATTTGTTATAAAATATAGTATCGTTGAGCTAGTATCCCATAACACAAGTCTCGAACTTACTTTGGGGCTAGCTCAATCTGTGTGATTTGTCCGTATATATTTATTTATTTATTCCCTAATTTTTTTTTTTTTTGGTAACTTTTTAAATAATTTAAAAAATAAATTCTGTAGACATAGATGCAGAAAACATGTTTATTTTAGAATGTTCATATATTGCTCTAATAAAAATAGAAATAAAAAGAATTATGTCTTGCATTAATTTCGCCACTGCTAACAATTAAGTGTAAAATTTTGGGTTTTTCATAAAAAAATTAAAAATATTGGTAAAACTTTGCTTAAGAAAATTGTCTCTTAAATGACTCTGAATGGTATATACTAGCTTCGCTTTTAAGGCTTTGTATCGAACTACCAAGACACCCTGTATATGTAGGTACCTAAGTGTATATCGCATAAATAACAGCTCATTTGTTTACAGGTTGCACGACAGGATATGCCGCCACCACCTCCACCGGGACCACCTCCACCGCCTCCCTCTGAAGAATGGCCAAGTTTCACCGATTTACGGAAAAAAACGTGAAAGCTAAAGGCGGAGGCTACATGCCGACTCGAAAAGGTTGACTGGAAGTTTAATCTCCTTAAAAAATGATCTAACTAACGACCTTGGCTTTATTATTAGGTAATGTGTTGCATTTGCATTGTATACGTACGTATTTAATGAAATATAATAATCACGCATTTATTTTCAATTATTTAAATTCCTGCTGTTTTGTACTCAAATCAATACTAACTAGCTGGGTGATTCCGAGTTTTCGCTCGGATGATAATCACTGAGATGACACCTATCTCTATTTAATAATAGTTGGTACGTAGATATCATTAGAGCCGTTTTGAAGAAACCAGTTACGACTTTGTATGTACTCTTATACAAAAGTTGTAAAATATAGGAATATAATATGAATAACTATAAATAATTTTATTCTTCCTACCCTTATCCCACTTCACTGTGGCTGGTTCAACATGTTAGTTTCATTATTTGTCAATATCATCATTCCAGCTGCCGCTGCCAACATATAATATAGAATAACCCCCATTCAACCAGCCATGTGTAACACGATTGTTGAAAATGTTAGAAATATTATGTTAAAATATTCATCTTGGATCCAAATCGTGTCAAACGTCGATATTTTCAATCAAGGATTATTCAGGATGAATCGGATTAGGTACAATTCACTATTCGGGATTTTACCGGACTCTTCCTAATAGCGCAGGGATGTCCTCCGTTGCTCGTGGTAGTTAGATATTGGACTCCTCATGTTAATATTTTGTCGTGCATTTGGGTCATTAGTGGGTCAATCATGACAACAGTATAATAAATTTATAGATATGAGCTAATTGTAAAATATTACATGTATTATAAAGTAATTAAATATAAATTAAATCTCAGATCCCAGTAAAGTCAAGAATTTTTTCCATGAATTTGCAGCGTTCTTCAAAAATGTAAGACGGGTATTACACGCACAGTCTGGTGTCAGTCTGGTCCATCAGTCTGGTAATACTAATGCCAGACTGAGCATCTAACTCACTGACTGATGGACTGAAGCCCCGGACTGACGGATTTTTAAATATTTTAATACATCAGTCTGGTAATACTGATGCCAGACTGACAGTTAAAACATTTTTTCAGTTAACGCTCTGACAGCGATGGTTCCTCACGATCCATTTTAACATTAAAAATGTTTTTTCGTTCGCTCCAGTAGGCCACCATTTTCGCTGAAAGTGCGACTTGCCCGTGATACCCTGAGGTTTAGGGCCACAAGGACGTATGACGGCTCAAAAGACGCGGAATTTGAAGGACTTTAAGAAGATGTGAAAAGTATTGTGGAAAAGTCAAAAACTTTTTTGGAAATAGAAAAAACCGACATTTATCACAGAAAATTCCCGATATCTCGAGAACGGGGGCGAATTTCAAAAATAAAAGCACCTCGTTATTGAACGAAGGAACATTTTAGTGTCCTTTCAAGTCATGTAGAGCACGAGAATCTGTGAATTTTTCATCCAGTAATAATATCGTAGTCATCATCTTCCCCAGAATCCCTATCTTTTCAGTAGCCACGATAAAACCCAAAGATTTAACCCATTGTTTCTATTTGACACGCTTTTTGGCAGTTAGAGCTATTATTATGGCCAAAACAAGCTTTTCGATTGTCTCATTTTTTTGGTTGTGGCGTGTTATCGGACGGCGTTTTTAACAGTGATTGATAGATATTAATCCAGACTGAGCGTGTAATATCGTCCGAAAGTCATCAGTTTACCATCAGTCTATACGTGACCAGACTGACACCAGACTGTGCGTGTAATGAGGATTTTCCGAGACCCAAATTAAAAAAAAAAATAGTTCCATATGACTTCATATGAAATAAAAAAAGCAAAAATTCACGGCATTGGCCTTTTTTTTAAATAAAACTTAGTAAAAAAATATCTAAAAAGTATCAATATTGTGATTTGTGCAACTGTCAAACTATTAGGTGATTTTTTTGCCTCTGGTTGACAGGAAAAAGCGCACCATATAGGTTCAGCCATTATTACGACTCGGCTTTCATAAAACGCTATCTGTTGAGACTTTTTGATACTATTTTTTTTTCTTAATTAGCTGTCAGAAAAATCGCTCATACCCGTCTAACAATCTTATATGGTTGCATGCACAGACATATAATTACTAATTAGAAGCAGACCTAACATTAAATCGTAGTTATAGTTACCTATACTTTTATCTTTGATATGCTGTCTCTTTTTTACCCATGACGTCGTCATATGCGCCATCCTGTTTTTTCCTAGACACCAACATTGACGCACACATAAACAAATGACGACGCGAAGCACGATTACGATCGGTCGCCATATTGATGAGTGAAGCTTGAGGGATTTTCCGTGACACAATTTAAAAAAGAAATAGTTCCAAATGACTTCATAGATGGCGCTTGGTAAAGCCGAGAGAAAAAATTCCATACAAAAAGCAAAAAATTCACGGGAATGGCATTTAAAAAAAATTAAACTTAGTAAAAAAAACAACTAAAAAGTATCTATATTCTGATTTGTGCAACTGTCAAACTGTAATGTGATTTTTTTTTCTGCCTCTGGTTGAAAAGAAAAAGCGCGCCATATAGGTTCAGCCATTATTACGACTCGGCTTTCATAAAACGCTATCTGTTGAGATTTTTTTGTACTGATTTTTTTTCTTAATTAGCTGTCAGAAAATTCGCTCGTTGCATGGCACGGGCAAAGAGCATATAATCACTACGGGCACGGGTGACACAGTCTTCTGCTTTTCTTGAGATACTTCACTAATAGAAGTAATAAGTATACTTATTACTTCCATGGTAAAATAACAATTTAAATGACACTGACATTAGTGACACTTGACTGACATTTATTATTGATTTTGAGATGAGAAATAAATTCTAACCTCCAATCTTTTCACACTTTTTAACATAGGTAATTACTGTGATTTATATTATGATTTAGCCTTTTATTATTAAATAAATTCTATATTATGCTGAAAAATATTAAAACCGTTTCAAGCAACATTACAAACATAGGAACAAGAATAAAACTTCCTGAAAAATTTAAGGGAACAATAATAGAAAAATGGGCTAAATATTGGAAGAATCTCTTCATTGATTATCGTCAGGCTTTACAAGACCTAAGGACTGATATCCAGGATGAACCCAAAAAAGCACTTATTTGGACAACGGCTCTCGTTTCAATTTATGCGTTGGCTAAAAATAATCCCACAGAATTGGACTTTCAAGATAACTTGAGAAGGTTAACTAATGAAGTAGCTCTTGTTAGTGAAGATTGTCGAAATAAAGCATCAATTGACCATTTAAGGAATCTGGATATGAGTTACAATCAAGGAGTCATTCATTACGGAAATTTGGGAATAGCTTCAGTCATGTATACTTCAGAGATTAATGAATCCTGTGATTTGTATAAGATACAATGCTCATATTTAAAACCATCATACTTCAGTTTTCCCTCAAGAATTATTGATGTAGGATTTATGGGACGGTGGTGGAATATTTATGTTAAGACCACAAATTATGATGTTAATGTTTAGATGCTATCATTACATGATACAATAGATTTATTTATTAGTTCATGTTCAGTTTTATTATTTCATAATCCTGTAAAATGTTTAAAAAACGATATTGTCAAATGCATAAGGTAGTTTTTGAGAAAATAAGAAATCTTCTCATTGAACTCTTAAAAAAAGAGGAACTCTCCTACATATAAGTATGTTGTGCCTTGGGTTCAGGGACCCTAAAAATAAATATTCTTGATTTAGTATAGAACAGAGATTTAATAATAGACAGTGATTGAAGAGAATGCCTGTATTTTGTTTCTTACTAATAATGTTAAAACAATTAATGTATAAAAACTAACTTTTCACAAATCATCTCATGCATGGTTTTCTCCTAAAATGAAAATCTAAAAACACAAATCACTATTATGTGAAACCACCAAATATTTTATGGTATAATCATAAAGAAGACTGATAATACTCAGTGAAATCCTATATCACATCAACAGATAAAAAACAACTAAAAAAAACAATGCTTTATGACTTAGTAATGAATGACGAAAATGCAGTTGTGAGACAAAATTATTTGGATTCTCCCACAACTCACATGTTTTCACATTATGTACCGAACTCCTAAAATCAATTAAATTAAAATAAAGAAACATAATGTTCAATTTAACACCTCAATACAATACCATATAGATATGCGAAACATGTAAGCAGTGAGGTCCATAAAAATGTATAAAGTATATTTTTATTTGTCAAACAACAAAAAAATTTCTTCTCATTCAAAGGTAGAAATTAAAAGTTTTAATTCTATATATAAAACTTCTTAAAAAATATAGACATTGATTACTTCCAGATGTGATTAAAACAAAATCAGCCTTTGATAAAAATAAATCAAAATCATTTCCGATTTAATACATTCAGTTATTATAAAGCGAATGTATATGAATAAAGTTAAATACAGCAATGTAATATAAATTCTTGAAAAATCTTTCAAAACTTATTATTCCTGAAAAACTATCCAAACAGATAATCATATTACAGCGGTAAAAGTTTTTATGTAGATCTCAACTGTCCTAACAGTATATCTGTACTAATATTAATATTATAGTAATAATAGCGGTAAATATTATTGCATATATAGGAATCTCTGTTACTAATAAACTACAGAACAGATTTTTGCACTAATAGATAACTATGCTATCTGCTATGAAAAACGGACTAATTGTACGGAAATTTTCTGTACCTACTCTGTGCCATGTATGTAGACCGTATGTGTATATCGCTGTATCAAACAGATATTAGCTATAGAATCATAACCAATATGACCATCATTATTAAATGGCACAGAGTATAAAGACAAATAAATAAATACACTAATTCATAACAATATTGCCTACAAAAAGCTTTAAATACCTATAATGCAGACAAACAAAGAAATCACAGTTCTTTATGAGTTTGACTTAGTTGGCCAATAAAATTGGTGATGTTGAAACTGCCAATTCCAACTGCATTATTTCGCACAAATATGTTACAGCTATACAATATGAAACATAGATAATTTATATAATTCACATCTAAATATGTATTTGTATAATGGAATACAAAAGTAATATTAAAACGAAAAATTATATAATTTATACATAACATTTTAAGGCAATTTTTTTGTATCTGTGACTATTTTAGATCACCTGTAGGAACTAGCAAAGTGTTGTTACCGGATCGGAAAAATAACAGTGGAGGCTTATTAACGAAAAGGTGAAGTCGAACGAAACTTCTACCCTCCATTTGAACTGCTTTAGATCATTGCGCTTTAACCGCCAGGCCTCATATTTCTCATATCTATAATCATATACATTATATCTATACTCCTCATCGTTAGTTACATTATTGAATACAGTAAGAACTTGTAAGATCGACTACACCTTTTTCTAACATCCTGCAGTTTTAATTTACTAGCATAATTTTAAGAGCATTATACTCATGAAGCAAATATACTAATCGCGCTAATATTACTTCCAAAGTAAGAATCAAATACAATTTAAGAAAGTGGCATTATTGTGCTATTATTATCGAAGCCATGTTATATTAAAATGTCAATTTACTTAATCGGATTCCCCGACAGAGTTCAAAAACGTTCATAGATTAAATTTCCTAACTAGCATTTAACAAATAATTAATAAGTAGTTAATCTGAACACTGATTATTTCGCACAGAACGCATGAGCTTAAAAATATATAACTATTAAGAGGTTTCTTCACATCTCTTCATCACAGTTTGAGTGCAAATGTATGGCTAATTTTTACAATCAATTTAATTCTATTATTACTCTACGGATTGCTTGGCTGTGACAACTAATCAAATTGCTTATTTGTACAAGAGCAAGGAAATAATTGTATATTTGAATATAGACTGTTATTTTAAAAATATTTAATCACAGATATGTTAAGTAATATTTAGCGTGTCTATAAGATTCAGCCCCAAGAAATATTGAGAAATAAACACGAACACGTATGGCTTAATGAAATAGGCGACAAAGTATAGCAACAAAAATCACTCCGCTCTTCAAAACTTGATAATAACTTGCAATCGCGTCTTCGTGTAACTAAAATAATAACATGGGCAAAATAGTTTAAACAAATATGATGATTCTTCAATAAACAAATCAAAACATAAATAGAAAACAATAGTATCACTTCTGAATGTTCCAGAGTCGCACCATGTAGTATATATTCAGTAGCTAGGCTATTAGTACTGGCGTCGGGTAGTGTGCGGCAACTAGTCAGTGGGTGTCGGCTGCTAGTAATAATGAAACCGGTACAAATACTCGTCCAACTCCTCTTCGTCGTCATCATCGAGGAAGAGTTCATCAGCTGGAAAGACGGAATCCATATGTATAAAGAAAAGTCTACATTTACTCCCTGACACATCGCCGACCAGCCTAATGTTTGGGGCCAAATGCTGAACTTTAGAGATTCCTTTCGTGATGTGCAGGAGAGAAAAATCAATGAAATTTACACGGACACGAAATTGGTAGTAAAAAGTTTTTGGCCATTTACAAAATGTCTATACAGGATGTTACTGTTAAGATTGTGCTTGCTCATATTCGGGAAAGCGATTTCAAAACTAGGTCATATAGAAAGTTTTCTTTGCATACCCTTAGTTGCAAAGTATGTCCGCACTATAATTTAATCTAGCTTTCATAATTTTTTTTAAATTTCGTAAATTCTGCTGAGCGCGCCTTTCTCGCGCCCATCGCGGAATGAAAATCGGGGTTCGGTTCATCACGCAACCCTAATCAACCCAACGTTTGCCAATGTTATCGAAAACCAAACGGCCTTGCTTGGGATAGCAGAAAACCGGATATGGAATGAAAAAAAAAATGAAAAACATTGTATGTATAGTGTGGAATTCGTGCGATATCCTGGCATTGAAATGATATTTCAACCGTTTAAGACAGAGGACTGAGATGCAAGTATATATACAAACGTAAAAAAAGGTAAATTTTTAACATATTGTTTCTGTTGCACTGTACACTGTCGCATTTTTATATTATTTTAGTTTGTTTATTAACAGCACAAGTACATATATTCAAGCAATCAATCAACATAGCAAGAATTCTGTTTAATGCCATTTAAATTACACAAAAATACATTTTCCAGCCACACATAAAATCGTCCTTTCAACCAAAGTATAAAGATATATGTTGTCACCTACTTAGGGGTACCTTGCACCGACATAAAGCTATTATAAAACAACGCGGACGCTGTCCCGAATAGTAATAAGGTGCGCTAATAAAGCCAGCAAATTTTACCGAACCAGATATTCCATCCAGCCAAAATAAACAGCTATGTACGTAATAAAGGGGGAAATAAAACCTTAGGGGGCTTCCAAACCGACATGACTCTATCAAAACAGATGATACACTAACTAACCACGCTGCAGAATAATAGATAATATATCATAAACTAAAACTAAATACTGATCAATAATGCCAATACTGAATCTAGAAAAACAAATACTTATGACAATAATAAAGCAGTACTTTTGGGGGACTACACACCGAGGTAACGCAGTTTTCAAATGAGAAGATACTCCAACCAACCTACACAAAAAATACAGATGTAAGAAGTGTAATAAAGTTTTCACCGACTAAAACTAATGGAAATATTCCATATAGTATAAGTAATAATAATTAAAAAAGTCATTTTAGGGGAACTTTACACTCAAAAAACTACAACCAATCTATACAATAAACAGTAACGTAAAAATGTTACCATCATAACATAAAAACTAAATGTTATCAAATATAAAAAAAATACTCAAGCTAAACCAAAAAGAGACTCCAATCAATCTATACAATAAATAGAGATGTAAGATGTGTAAATAATAATGTTATCATCCATACACCTAATAAAATTAGATGCTTCAGGACATTTTGCACTTAGCCGCAATATATGTAGAAAGTAATGAAGAAATCTTCTAAATACAACCTTAGTTTAAACACAATAAAAGTAAATATAAATCAAACGAGAAGATATCCAGCCACATTATAAGTAATACACACCGACAGTTTACTATCACACGCAATTTCACACAGACAAAGCTAAACATTATCGAATGAGGAGCCATAGAGATGTAAGTAATAAGTATTTTTATCTTAGGGGGATTTCACACTCAATAAACACCAATCAATCTACGCATTAACCCCGTAAATAATAAAGTTGCACACGGACTATAATTAGATATTATCAGTGTAGTGTAGGTATAACTTTAGGTATAAACAAATAAGTTTCAGTATTACGATATCATGTAACTGGGTGTCAAATTAAATATCAAAATATAGACGGCATCCTTTGTAATAAGAGCTTCGGCACTTTGTAACTCCGATACCTATAGGTACCTATCTGTGTAACACGTGTAACCATTAGTATATAAGTGATGTTTAAACTATTAAAAAAAGTTCAGTATTTAACCAACATTCGTGCTTTTATTTACGCTCCCCGCGCCCTCTATCACATGGCGACCCTGCCATCGCGACGCGTTATTTAGGCGCCGGCTATCGTAATTGATATGGCCTAGGCGCCACTCGCGGAAGCATTGAGATAAACGACACCAGGTATCTCGGTCCATATGGGGAATCAAAACAGTGCCGCGCCGGTCTCGGCGAGTCAAACTGATATCTTAACTCAGATCGGGAAGACTAATACAATTGAGAAGCACAGCTCTACTATAGCTCACGGACTATTACAAATCGATTATTATCTCTACATTTTAATCGTAATTGGGATAATATTAGTTAGCCTGTGGGTCTTGCGATACACCACCAAGTGTTTTAATAAGAAGATCGATCGGAGAACCCGAGGAGAGATTTTTAAACAGAGAGTAGAGTCGGCATCATCAGCATAATGGAAGATTATGTAAAACAAATAAATGCGCAGGTACAACTATTCTGTTATGCGCTTGAAGTTAAACACGAAGGAACTCAGCTTGCTCGGATCGAGGGAAGATTGGCCGTGAAAGTCTACATCGAGGGAAGAACAGGGCACCCTATATTGTGTCCAAAGAAAATTACGGGAACAACGTTGAGCAAAGTGGCCAGTGCCTTGGACACGGAATTTAGCGACGGAACGAAGGCGTGTGCGGAAATAAAATTAATTTACTCTAGCAATAATATTTTTATATGGGAACTAAAATATGAAAGGGACGTAATATACGAAAAGTGGTGAAGTGAAGTGAATAATTGTGTTAATCAGTGAACTTATGCGAGAACCGATAGACGATATAACTGTAAGTACTTAAGTATGCTTAGTATATAATATGTTACAGTGCTATAATATTTTCTCAATGTATCCATTTGTATTACTTTAACTTTAATATAGATTAAATATTAAAAAAAAAAAAAAAATAAAAAAAAAAAAAAAAAAAAAATATTAGGAATATATTATATATTAAATATAATTTCATAAACTAGGCAAATGACATAGGATATAATTACAGCTTTGTATCAAAAATTAAAAGAGATAAAAACGTATTTAATTAAGATAGGCCCTAGTAGAAGAAAAGGAGATATTTTAATTAAAAAGATGGGCAGAAGCAAAATCTATACGCGAAGATTTTTCAGTAACAATTAAAAAGTTTAAGTGGGACGAAATAAAAACAGGAGTCATATCAGATGATTGTAAAGTGGCAGAAATCAATAAATTAATTAATAAGTTTAAAGTATTGTTTGAAGAAGTAGAGTTATTTTGCGAAAAGAGAGGAGAGAAAAAAGGATTATATCAGATATGGATACATTCCAATTTTAAAACAGCCTTAGGCTTGTTGCCAGTGCAGCAACTGATGACGAAAATATACTACAACAGTTAATAGACAATATAGAGTACTATGGTAGTACATTGACAAAACCAGAGTGTAAAAAGAATTTGATTGAATTTGTATTATTAAAAAGTAGATTAAATAAAACAGCTAAATTAAAGTTAAATGAAAGTTATGATACAATCAGTGATTTGTTAAAAGATATGAGAGCTAGATTGCTACCGCAAACAATCTGCAGCGGCAATACAGACAAAAAATGCAACGATTACGCCAAAATGGTACATCTATTTCAGATTTTTGGTCAGGAGTTATCAAAATTATTTACAGACCTTACGATTGCTCAAGCCAACGGTAATGCCAGCAGTTATAAGGTTTTAAAACACATTAAATGAAAAGATGGCTATTAAAAGATTTGCAGATGGCTTGAACAACCGAAGGATAAGTACTATTATAAGCGCAAAGGAATTTACCTCACTAAAGGATGCAGTACAGGTAGCATTGGATGAGGAAACAACAACATCAACAGAAGTAATTGGTACGTACAAATCCTTTAATTACAAACGAGAGCAATAATAATAATACAAGAAGGATTCACACATCATCAACGAGGGAGTTATAGAGGAAACACGGGGAAACCATACAGGTATGGCTATAATTATTACAATAATAATAACTACAGAGGGCATCAATCTAATTACCAACGAGGGTAATATGAGAGGAAGAAATTTTTACAGGGGTTTCGCTTTAATCACGGACGCCCAGGACCAATATTATAATAATCATAACAACAGGGGTAGAATTTGGAAATAATAAACGAATAATTAATGTCGTGACTCCAAGATTCTCAAAACGAAAATCAAAAAGATACAAATATGCCTCTGTTTTTTCGAAGACTAAAAAACATGTGCTAACATACGGAAATTCAATAACAATTCGATTAAAACTAAATAACAACGATCAGCGCTTGGTTAATAGATACGGGTGCAACAATTTCGGCAGTTAAATATAATTATATTGTAGGAAAAAATATAGACATAAAACATGATTCAATGACTATTAAAGGTATTGGTGGAAGCATTCAGACTATAGGATACGTAAATCTAATATTACAAGCCGGGAATGAGACCTTTAATCATAAAATGTATGTATTCAATTCATTACCATGTAATGCGATTGGTATATTAGGAGACGATTTCTTGAATAAATATAAAGTATTAATAAATTATAACGATAAAACAATAACACTAGCTACGAACAATAATATAGTATCTTTTAAATTATGAAGACAGATCCTGTTACATTCTAACGCCACGAACTGAAACTATT